>OX393550.1:57818920-57833920 GCA_947650365.1 Chamaelirium japonicum
ACACTAGATCGCGTGTTAGTTTATACAACGGATGGCATCTTTTCTTCCTGGCCCATCATGAAAGCCAAGGATATTGATGCTACCAAAATCAAGATACATAGATCCCATCACTCAATTGTTAAGTATAGACAAAGATACGATGTACACATATCACACACGAACCAATAAATTTAAGTATCAAACTGCAACTATCTAAAATTTTATGAAAGAAAACATGGAGCCTTTACCTTGGATCCTAAAGTCACCTTCACATGTGATGCCCGGTCATCACGTCCACCATTAGAAAGCCTGACTGCACTTGGTCATGGCCCAATTGTGTGATGCCATGTCCACCATTAAAAGTCCTTACTGCATTTGGTTATGGCCCATTTGTATTAAAAGGCCTTCAAAGTGTACAGTGGATGCAGCACAACCCAGCTGTAAGCAAAATGCAGTTATAAGGCAAACTAAGAGTGTTGAAATCGTCCACCATTAAAAGGCATGATTATTTGCCCCGATGTAAAGTAAACATCAAAATTCTTGGTAGGCCATATGCCTCTACATTTAAAGAAAAGAAATAAACGGATGTGTGGATTGCTCCTTATATTTTGACCATATGCCACTACATATAGAAAACATCTCCAACAGGTTATTCTCAGCCATATAAAAAACACGAATAAACATGCTCAATTATTAGAACTATAAATCTGAAAAGCAAAAAATATCAAAGAAAATATTTCCAACAGGTTGATCTCACCAATCTAAAAAATATGAAATAAACATGCATAAAATGGAATAAAAAACCCACAAATATCAATTAATCAAAAAAATGGATGATTAGACAAAAAACAAAACTTTCTGTGAACAAAACAGACGCTTGGGTTTTGATTCCGTTTTATGCTGAGACATTGCAACCTGTCTGAGAATCAAAATGAATGTCTGTGGGTTCTTCTCAGCATAAAACGGAATCAAAAGCTACTGACATCAAATACAACTGTGCATAAAGCCGGAACATGATCCGCCATTCATGCATAAAAACAGATGATGAGACAAAAAACAAAACTATCTGAGAGCAAAACAGATGTCTAGATTTTGATTCTGTTTTATGCTGAGACATCGCAACCTGTCTAAGAATCAAAATAGATGTCTTTGGATTGTTCTCAGCATAAAACAGAATCAAAACCCACAGACATCAAATACAACTGTGCATGAAGCCTGCATATGATCCGCCCAAAGAAAGATCAGTTTTTTTTTTAAAAAAAAGAAGAAAATATCAGTTTTAAAAAAAACCCATAACAGATCAATATAGTCACGGGCGTTCTCAGTGGCGGGTCAAATAACAAAGATATGCAATCAACTGAGGAAGGGTACAATATAAACCTTTACAATCAAAAGAAAAAAAATAAAAAACAGGGCAAAAATTGATATAATAAGTTAAGAACAAAGGGAGTGCCATTCCCGATCGGGGTTGCTTGCTGGTGAGGGGAGAGTGCGATTGACAGGCGGGTGCCTATCGGATTGATGGTCACCTGTTGGTCGAGGACGAATGTGATTCATAGGCAGAAGAACCCTGCAACTGCACCACCCCGTTGCCCCCTGTACCACTGGCTCCCTTAACACACCTGTAGAAAATAAAAGATAAAAAAATCAGGGCTTTGAAGGGAACTTCGATCTGAAATTGGAAAGATCTGTACTTCCTCACCCATCAAATCCTGCGCTTCATCGATTCTTACAGTTGCTTCGTGCCGACTCCATGAAATAAATTTGAAGGAGGAGGAGATGAAGGACGGTGAGAGGGGAAGTGCAAAGGAGGAAGGAGATGGGGAAGTGCAGAGGAGGAAGAAGGAGGAGATGGGGGATGACACTTACCTTGATGCGATTTTTCATCAATCTACAATTTTATGCCAAAAATCCCATATTTTTTTGGAATTTTGGGATTCAAATCAGAAAAGAGAAACGAATCCGGAAAAAGAAAAAGCTATGAGGGGATCAGAGAGTGAGAGAGAGAGAGAGATCCCATCAAGTGCAAAGATCAAGTGATGGGATTGAAGTTTTTGATCATGAAGTGGACTGAAAGGGAGCAGAGAAATTGAAAGCTTTTTTCCCTCTGTATTGAAATGTTTTTAAAAATGCATATAATCAGTTCAAGAAACAGTTTTCTGTCCATACATTTGAACAAAAAAAAATCTTTTGATTGACTAAAATGGGGGAAATTTTGGACCTAGCGGAGTTCAGGGAGAAGCAGTGTCCAGCCTGGCGGTGGCAGAGGGAGGGAATGTAAATCGTCGCCGCTGCAGAACTCCATCACAACGCTTGTCGACCAGGTCAGCTTGAAGTCCCTCAGGCCGATCAAGGAGGTAGGGGTGGAGGCCGTCGTCACTGTTGGGGTCAGCTTGAAGTCCCTCGGGCCGATCAAGGAGGTAGGGGTGGAGGCCGTCGTCACTATTGCGACTCTTGGAACGGATCGCCACCCATGCTGGGTCGGAGGAGTGGTGAGGGGGATCAGAGGAAGGGCAGAGCGAGAGGAGAGGAGATCGAGGGCAGTGGAGGGGATGGGAGGGGGGGGGGGGTTGGTGGAGGAGAGCTGTGAGGGCTATCGATCAGGTTGGGAGGAAGAGGGGCATGGTCACCTGGGTGGCCGGAGAGGTTGCGGCCGGTGATCGGGAGCAGAACGGGAGGACGTGGAGGTTGAGGGAGAGACATCGGTGGGGGGCCTGGCTGTCTCGCATATTGGACTCCGCCAAGCCTGCAGGGATATAGAAAGAGAGAGATGAGAGAGAGTTATTTCTTTTTACTATGCTCACGGTAATCGAGATTTTTTGTCCTTTTTTTTAGTGCACGGGATGAGCCCCTTCACTCTCATTACATCTCTCTCTACCTATTGTGGGGCATGATCAACGGGCCGTGTGTTGTGCATAACTACCCAACAGGCAAAGAGTCCTTAAAAATTTGCAGAGAGATCTTGGTGCATCATACGGCTGCGGTGCGACGCCGCACGCACCGCACACCGCATTTTAGCATCATACGGTATTTTGATCATCCTCACAAAAAATCAGCCCATTCTAAAACCTCTAGGTGCATCAAATGCGCACTTCAAATCAACGGTTTTTGACTGTCAATTTTAACCGTCGATTTGAAGAGCACCCTTTGATGCACCTAGAGGTTTTAGAATGGGCTGATTTTTTGTGAGGATGATCAACATACCATAGACAACATACCTACAAAAAATCAGCCCATTCTAAAACCTCTAGGTGCCTCAAAGGGTGCTGGGTTATTAATGGGTCAAAATTTTGATGGGTCATCCGATCCTGACCCTATATATATATATATATATATATATATATATATATATATATATATATATATATATATATATATATATATATATATATATATATATATATATATATATATATATATATATATATATATATATATATATATATATATATATATATATATATATATATATATATATATATATATATATATATATATATATAGGGCTGTTACGTTGAGCTGTGAGCGGCGGTAGGGGAAATGAGCTGCGGGTATTTTGACCCCTCTAGAAGTTTTGGAATTTGATGAAATTTTGTGAGCGTGTTTTCTAGGGTAAGATGATCATCCTCACCAATTTTTATCAAATTCCAAAACTTCTAGGGGGGTCAAATGATCGAAGCAAAATCTGCAGATTTTAACAATGACTGCGGACGACAGATTTTACTTCGACCATTTAACCCCCCTAGAAGTTTTGGAATTTGATGAAAATTGGTGAGGATGATCATCTTATCCTATACAACACCCTCACCAAATTTCATCAAATTCCAAAACTCCTAGGGGGGGCAAAATACCCGCAACTCACTTTCTAAACCGGCAGCTCACAGCTCACTGTAACATTCCTCTCTCTCTCTCTCTCTCTCTCTCTCTATATATATATATATATATATATATATATAGAGAGAGAGAGAGAGAGAGAGAAAGAGGGCCGATCCAGTGAGAAACTTTTTATTTGTGAAACCTTGTACGAAACCCCTCTAGAGGTTTCAGAATTTGATAAAACTTGGTAGGCATACTACCTATACCATGTTGATCGTCCTCACAAATTTTCATCAAATTCTAAAACTTCTAGGGGCATCAAATTTGATAATCAAGTTAACAGTTTTTATGAACGGTCGGTAAATTTTCTAACATTTGATCCCCCTAGAGGTTTTAGAATTTGATAAAAGTTTATGAGGATAATCAATATGGCATAGGTAGTATGCCTACCAAGTTTCATCAAATTCTGAAACCTCTAGGAGGGTTTCGCACAAGGTTTTGCAAATAAGGAGTTTCTCACTAGATCTGCCCTCTCTTTCTCTCTCTCTCTCTCTCTCTCTCTCTATATATATATATATATATATATATATATATATATATATATATATATATATATATATATATATATATATATATATATATATAGGGCTGTTACATTGAGCTGTGAGCTACGGTAGGAGAAAATGATTTGCGGGTATTTTGACCCCCTTATAAGTATTGGAATTTGATAAAATTTGGTAAGGGTGTTGTCTAGGGTAAGATGATCATCCTTACCAATTTTCATCAAATTCCAAAACTTCTAGGGGGGTCAAATGGTCGAAGCAAAGTCTGCAGATTTTAATGGTGACTGCGCACGACAGATTTTGCTTCGACCATTTGACCCCTCTAGAAGTTTTGGAATATGATGAAAAGTGGTGAGGATGATCATCTTACCCTAGTCAACACCCTCACAAAATTTCATCATATTCCAAAACTTCTAGGGGGGTCAAAATACCCGTAGCTCACTTTCTAAACCGGCAGCTCACAGCTCACTGTAACATTCCTCATATATATATATATATATATATATATATATATATATATATATATATATATATATATATATATATATATATATATATATATATATATATATATATATATATATATATATATATATATATATATATATATATATATATATATATATATATATATATATATATATGGTCCTGATCCAGTGAGAAACTTTTATATGCGAAACCAAGCTAGAGGTTTCAAAATTTGATGAAACTTGGTAGGCATGCTACCTATACCATCTTGATCATTCTCACCAAAATTCATCAAATTCTAAAACCTCTAGGGACATCAAATGGTAGAAGATTTACCGATTGTTCATAAAGATCGTTAATTTGATTATCAAATTTGATGCCTCTATAGGCTTTATAATTTGATAAATTTTGGTGAGGATGATCAACATGGCATAGGTAGTTTGCATACCAACTTTCATCAAATTCTGAAACCTCCAGATTGGTTTCGCACAAGGTTTTACATATAGGAGGTTTCTCACTAGATCGGGACCCTATATATATATATGGGCATGCTATAATGCGGCATGCGGTAAGTGCGGTACCATACCACAGCCGTCTGATGCACCCGCTATGTATCTCGCCTGCACACAGTGGTGCATCAGACGGTTGTAATGCGGTGCCACACTTACCGCATGCCGCATTATAGCATGCCTCTATATATATATATATATATATATATATATATATAGGGCATGCTATAATGCAGCATGTGGTAAGTGCGGCACCACACCGCAGCGGTCTGATGCACCCGCTGTGTGCATCGTGTGCACGCAGCGGTGCATCAGACGGTTGTAGTACGGTGCCGCACTTACCGCATGCCGCATTATAGCATTCCCCTATATATATAGGGGCATGCTATAATGCGGCATGCGGTATGTGCGGCACTGCATCGCTGCCGTCTGATGCATGCGCTGCGTGCATCGCATGCACGCAGCGGTGCATCAAACGGCTGCAATGTGGTGCCATACTTACCGCATGCCACATTATATCATTTCTCTCTCTCTCTCTCTCTCTCTCTCTCTATATATATATATATATATATATATATATATATATATATATATATATATATATATATATATATATATATATATATATATATATATATATATATATATATATATATATATATATATATATATATATATATATATATATATATATATATATAGAGAGAGAGAGAGAGAGAGAGAGAGAGAGAAATGCTATAATGCGGCATGCGGTAAGTGCGACACCTACCGCATGCCGTCTAATGCACCGCTGCATGCATGCGTTGCACGCAGCGTGTGCATCAGACGGCTGCGGTGCGATGCCGCACGTATCGCATGCCGCAGCATAGCATGCCTATATATATATATATATATATATATATATATATATATATATATATATATATATATATATATATATATATATATATATATATATATATATATATATATATATATATATATATATATATATATATATATATATATATAGAGAGAGAGAGAGAGAGAGGGCTGTTACAGTGAGCTGTGCGATGCCGCCCGGGAAAGTGAGCTGCGGGTATTTTGACCCCCCAAGAAGTTATGGAATTTGTTAAAATTTGGTGAGGTTGTTGCCTAGGATAAGATGATCATCCTCACCGATTTTCATCAAATTCCAAAACTTCTAGGGGGGTCAAATGGTCGAAACAATTTTTACTGTCCACAGTCACCATTAAAATCTGTAGAAATTGCTTCGACCATCTGACCCCCCTAGAATTTTTGAAATATGATGAAAATTGGTGAGGATGATCATCTCATCCAGGGAAACAACCTCACCAAATTTCATTAAATTCTATAACTTTTGGGGGAGTCAAAATACCCATAGCTCACTCCCCCCCCCCCCGGTAGCTCACAGCATACTGTAATAGCCCTATATATATATATATATATATATATATATATATATATATATATATATATATAGAGAGAGAGAGAGAGAGAGAGAGAGAGGAATGTTACAGTGAGCTATGAGCTACGGAAGGAGAAAATGAGCTACGATCATTTTGACCACCCTAGAAGTTTTGGAATTTTGTGAAAATTGGTGGGTGTGTTTTCTAGGGCAACATGATCATCCTCTCCAATTTTTAAGCAATTCAAAAACTTCTAAGGTCATCAAATAGTACAAGCAAAATTAACGGTTACTACGGATGGTGGATAAACCTTCTACCGTTTGATGACCCTAGAAGTTTTGGAATTCCTTAAAAATTGGTGAGGATGATCATATTACCCTAGAAAAAACACCTACAAATTTTCACAAAATTCCAAAACTTCTAGGGTGGTCAAAATGATCGTAGCTCATTTTCTCCTTTCGTAGCTCATAGCTCACTGTAACATTCCTCATATATATATATATATATATATATATATATATATATATATATATATATATATATATATATATATATATATATATATATATATATATATATATATATATATATATATATATATATATATATATATATATATATATATATATATATATATATATATATATATATATATATATATATATATATATATATATATATATATATAGGGCTTGGATCCGTTGACAACCTGTTTCCTTGACAACCCACCATTTGAAGGAGATAGAGGTTTTAGAATTTGCTGATTTTTTGTGAGGATGATCATTTTGTCAAGTTGATCATCCTCATAAAAAATCAACAAATTCTGAAATCTCTAAGGGTGCCAAATGTTATAAGATTTTCTTAACCATCTAATTGAACCGTTAATTTGAATAATACATTTGATGTCTTTATAAGTTTTCGAATTTGTTGATTTTTTGTAAGGATGATCACTATGACAAGTTGATCATCCTCACAAAAAATCAAAATATTCTGAAACCTGTAAGGGCACCAAATGTTAGAAACTTTTCTTAACCGTCTATTTGAACCGTTAATTTGAATAACACATTTGATGACCTTATAAGTTTCCGAATTTGTTGATTTTTTGTGAGGATGATCAACTTGCCATTATGATCATTCTCACAAAAAATCAGCAAATTTGGAAACCTTTATCCAACGATTGAAGCGAGTTGTAAGTGGGTTGTAAATTTACCTCCCTTTTTGGGTTGTCAACGGATCCCACCCCATGAGAGAGAGAGAGAGACGGAGAGAGAGAGAGAGAGAGAGAGAGATGATAAAATGCGGTGTGTGGTGTGACACCGCAGGCATCGCACGCTGCAGCCTAACACGTCTCTCTCTCTCTCTCTCTCTCTCTCTCTCTCTCTCTCTCTCTATATATATATATATATATATATATATATATATATATATATATATATATATATATATATATATATATATATATATATATATGCGTCAGGTTCAATGGACACTGTTTTTGCACTCAATTTTTTACACCGATTTTCAAACCATTAGATAGAGGTTTCAGAATTTCTTGATTTTTTGTGAGCATAACCATCTTGTCTTAGATAACACATCTACAAAAAATCAGCACATTCTAAAACCTCTAGACTTATTAAATATATATATATATATATATATATATATATATATATATATATATATATATATATATATATATATATATATATATATATATATATATATATATATACATATACATACATATATATATACATACATATATATTCATATATATATACATACATATATATATATATATATACATATATATATATATATACATATATATATATATATATATACATATATATATATACATATATATATATACATACATATATATATATATATATATATACATACATATATATATATATATATACTAGTGAAAACCCCGTGCCCGAGGGCACGAAAAAAATTTAGAGAGAGATAAAAAATATTTTGAAGGCGTCAACAATATTTTGAGGGAGGTGACAATAATTCGGGAGTGGCGACAATTATTTGAGGGCAGCGTAGCCCTCTTTTACAAAAAAAAATTCCAATTGCCCATCCCTATCTTTCGAAATTGTAATCCCCCTCTTAAATCGGCGACCTATCATGCTCCCCATCCCTCTCTCTCAAAATTGAATCTTTTTTTGATATATACCTTCAAACAAAATTTAGACACGAATTTTGAGGTCAAGCTACAGTTTCTAGTATCTAGATTCAGACTTGAATTCAAAAAATTCACAGAAAGAGGCTCATTCGAGAAAATTAGTAATCAACTGCACACAAAAATTTGATTAGATCCAAGACAATCCATATAGAACAACAAACCCCATGCCTGAAGACATGCAAAAGATTTCGAGGTAGACGTGCAGAGAGAGAGGCCATGAGTAAGAGTATCTTTAATGAAAAGGAATACTTATTGTATTTGTTCTATGATTCATTATCAGAAAATTCAAATTATCCCATATAATCTGATCTTTTTTGTGTGCACTTGAAAGTATTATTGTACAAAAAATCCACATTATCAAAAAATCATGAGTACATCAACACATAGAATCTGCACAATTCGTCCCTCTTATCTTCTCTGTTGTCTTCAGTTAATTCTTGCACATAACAACAACAATCAGAACAAAAAAGGAAAATAAAAAATTGAGAAAAAAATATAAAGAACAGGAGGAATGGAAGGAAGGAACAGGAACAAAAAAAATAAGAGAGTGCAAATGGGAGAAAACCCAAAACAAAGAACAAACAAAAGATGAACAAAAAAAATAAGAGTGTAAAAGAATAAAAAGCAGATAAAGGAAAAAAGAATCCATCATAACAAAAAAAAAGAAAAAGGAGAAATAGAGAATAGGAGAGAGAGAGAGACGGGAAAAAAAGAACAAAAGGAAAAAAATAGAAAATGGAAAGAAGGGTAAAGTTAACAAAGCATAACAAAGAAAATCGAAAAAAGTTCTAATAGAGAGAGGCCAATCAAAGAAAAAAAAAAACAGAACAAATGATAAAAAAAAAAGAAAAAGGAGAAGAAAAGAAAAAAAAAAAGAAAAACAAATCAGAGATAGAGAGATAGAGAAAAAACATGAGCGAGGGAGGTAACAGGAACAAAAAAGAACAAAAAAACACGGGAAAAAAGAAAATAAAAAAAATTTCGGAGAGAGAAAGAGAGTAATGTAAAAATAAAGAGATCAAAAAATAAAAAAACTATGAAAAAAAAGGGGAAAAAAAAAGCCACTGAGAGATAGAGAGACAGGTAGAAATGGGAAAATTAAAAGGACCAAAAAAAACAAAAAACAAAAAAAAAGGGTACAAAAAAGTGGGGAAAAAAGCCATTCAGAGATAAGAGAAAGAGAGAGAGGGAGGGCAAAGTGGGGAAAGAAAGGAAAGCAGAATGAGAAAAAAAACAATAGAGAAATCAAGAACAACAAAAGGAAAAAGAACACAGAGAGATAGTACATCCAAGTCAGAGTAGAGATAATGTGATTCAGTGTATTTGGTTGCCTGCCGGCTGGGACTTGGGGCGATTCAACGCCTGCACCTTCCCCCGCTATCCTATGCATCGTCCTCGATCTCGGCAGCCACCCCAAGCCACCTGCACCTCTTGTATAAGTGTACGATTCTTATTATAATCCCTTTACATCAGTCGTAGCTCTTAAATTTGTAATATAAAACAAACAATAACAAATTCAACCATGTTATGTAGTCATGCATACATTCTTGAGGCTTGGGCAACTTTCAATTAGTTTAAAAGCTCAGTGTCCAAATTGCAGTACATGTTGAATCAATCCGCATTCACATATTTGAATTGATCCACACCTTGAAGGGGGAGAAGGAAGATCGTGTCTCGATTAACTGAGGTTTCTTTGCCGCTGCTTGAGATGCTTTGTGCTTCAAATCACCGTTAGCTCACTTCGGTTGCGTAACTCCGCTAATTAAACGTGATATCTTCAAGACAGCTACAGCATAAGAAAAAAAAAAGATCACTTGCAAGTTTGATTTGATGCATATATAACTCTAAAACAGCACCAAAATTCAGCTCTTTTATTTGCTTTGTTTCCTTTGAAAAAGATGATGTATGTCACTCATAAAGCTGAAAAGAACCATAAACGTTATGGATTCCATTGGACTGAGTTGATAGAAAAAGAACCTGAATCAAGTCAAAAAAAAAAAAAAGACCAACTATTTGGTATAACCTAGGTGATGCTATGATCAACACTGTTATTTTTTTTTTTTCCCCTCCCCATCATCCCAATTTGCAGTACATGATGAATCAATCCATCCCTCTTACCATGGAAAAGAAATCATTGAAATATTTTTTGTAAAAGCAGTGTTATTGTACAAAGCAATGTTTGCATTTTCAGTTTTGAACCAAAGAAGATCTTGTATCAAAAAATAGATTTAAAAATTGATTAAAAAATAGATTAAAAATTTATATTTCAGTTTTAACATTAAAAGCAACATTAATATTACTTAAATCATTATTTTTTAAAATATATATCAAAATGAATGTATGATGAAAAAAACTAAACCATAGAAGAAAAAAAATCCACTTGTTGAGACACGTGAAGCGAATCATCAGTGATACCTTCTTAACATAACTCCACATCATCTCCATATCTTTATGCTGAAACGCAAAGCCATTCCAATTTTTTTTTAAACGAATGGATGAGCAAATAAAAAAACTAAACAATTGAAGGGAAAAAATCTTTTGGCACTCCACCAGCTTTCCAGCAACTCCATCAAGTTCTTTCTCCTGTACATAAGAAATGAGATAACATATGCAATGCTAGTGTCAATTGGCCACATGAGGTTTTGAATTAAAGGAGAACTTAAAAGCAAAATATTCAGTCATGGCTCGGTTTTGAAAAAATGAAACACATGAAAAAATACGTAAAGCAAATGTGTAAATAGCTGAAATTTACTTGTCTTAGATAAGAGTGAAAGGAACTTACTCTGACTGCATATAGATACATTGGTCTTTGTTAGCTTCTAAATGATAAATCTGAGATCATGAGCAATAAATTCATGAGCAACAAAAAACTGCAAAAGAAAAATAGTAAGAGAAAAAACAACAAAGATGGAGACACAACAGCCCCAATGGGAGGTACTGGATTAAACCCAACCTCATTATCTCTTGGCCCCGGCTCAACAGCACCAGTCCCATATATGCAAATAGTACAACCACCCCAATGGGAGGTACTGGATTTTTGTAAGAATTTGCTGATTTTTTAGAATTTGCTTATTTTTTGTGAGGATCCTAGCCCATAAAGGCTGTTGTCACATTGCAAACATTACATCCGTTGACATTACATCGTCAACAGAGGCTTGTCAATAGAGCTTAAATCACCCAAAAGAGATGATATCCTCATTACCAAGTAAATATGTAAACATTACATCGTGGCCTCTCTTTGTCTCTTCGCCGAATTAATCCTAGTTGTTCCTCGCCATCCAAGCATAGAATGTTAACCTAGGCATTGTTGTGCCAAAGAATCACGAATCGAACATCATTCGATAAAAATGCATTCATTATTAAAAAAATTATTTAGAGCTCTATCCTTTTGTTAGAAGGCTCGATGAGCGATACTCTACTTCATAGATGCTTATGTGGTGGAAAAGAAGAAGAAAATAATTGCAGCCTCAAAAAATAAGAGCAGGGAAAAGTAGAGAGTTGAAACTGGACATAATAGAGTAGAAAAAATGATTATCAGAGATTTAGAAAAAAAAAGAGAAGAGGGTTGCAACTGAAACAACATATTCAAAAAATGAGAAACATGATATCCGAAAAACCGATAGAAGCAAAACTTAAAAACTGAAAAAAAAAAAATAGAACATAATAAGGGCAGAAAACGCAATCACCCCACCTGAACATAATAAGGGTAGGAAACACTATGAGATGTTTCCAGGTCAGTCTATAATTAGAACACATATGATCATCTTGCTAATGATGGCACTTTGAATAAAATAATGCAGTTTATAAAGAAAAAAAACGATCAGACTTCTTTAAGTTGTTAAAAGCAGCAATGTCGTCGAGCTTCTTTCTCATGTCCAAAGTATCTAGATTCCCCTCAATCAGAGTAAAAGGATTTATCTCGACAAAAGTAAAGTTAAGGTCTGTGTAGTATTTTGAGTGCTGATGATTAGGGTCTAAAGGTAACTCAAGTGATTTTAGGAAGGCTACAATATCTAAACCAGAATATACTTTCAATAACCTAAGGTGATCAGGTAATACATAAAAAATACAACAAAATCTCAAGTCATAAACTCCGTAATTTTGCTCTTTACTTGAAATACATGGACCGCATCAATCTCATGGCTGTGATACACTAACAGTTACCAAGAATTTTGACCCCCTTATAAGTATTGGAATTTGATAAAATTTGGTAAGGGTGTTGTCTAGGGTAAGATGATCATCCTTACCAATTTTCATCAAATTCCAAAACTTCTAGGGGGGTCAAATGGTCGAAGCAAAGTCTGCAGATTTTAATGGTGACTGCGCACGACAGATTTTGCTTCGACCATTTGACCCCTCTAGAAGTTTTGGAATATGATGAAAAGTGGTGAGGATGATCATCTTACCCTAGTCAACACCCTCACAAAATTTCATCATATTCCAAAACTTCTAGGGGGGTCAAAATACCCGTAGCTCACTTTCTAAACCGGCAGCTCACAGCTCACTGTAACATTCCTCATATATATATATATATATATATATATATATGGTCCTGATCCAGTGAGAAACTTTTATATGCGAAACCAAGCTAGAGGTTTCAAAATTTGATGAAACTTGGTAGGCATGCTACCTATACCATCTTGATCATTCTCACCAAAATTCATCAAATTCTAAAACCTCTAGGGACATCAAATGGTAGAAGATTTACCGATTGTTCATAAAGATCGTTAATTTGATTATCAAATTTGATGCCTCTATAGGCTTTATAATTTGATAAATTTTGGTGAGGATGATCAACATGGCATAGGTAGTTTGCATACCAACTTTCATCAAATTCTGAAACCTCCAGATTGGTTTCGCACAAGGTTTTACATATAGGAGGTTTCTCACTAGATCGGGACCCTATATATATATGGGCATGCTATAATGCGGCATGCGGTAAGTGCGGTACCATACCACAGCCATCTGATGCACCCGCTGTGTATCTCGCCTGCACACAGTGGTGCATCAGACGGTTGTAATGCGGTGCCACACTTACCGCATGCCGCATTATAGCATGCCTCTATATATATATATATATATATATATATATATATATATATATATATATATATATATATATATATATAGGGCATGCTATAATGCAGCATGTGGTAAGTGCGGCACCACACCGCAGCGGTCTGATGCACCCGCTGTGTGCATCGTGTGCACGCAGCGGTGCATCAGACGGTTGTAGTACGGTGCCGCACTTACCGCATGCCGCATTATAGCATTCCCCTATATATATAGGGGCATGCTATAATGCGGCATGCGGTATGTGCGGCACTGCATCGCTGCCGTCTGATGCATGCGCTGCGTGCATCGCATGCACGCAGTGGTGCATCAAACGGCTGCAATGTGGTGCCATACTTACCGCATGCCACATTATATCATTTCTCTCTCTCTCTCTCTCTCTCTCTCTCTCTCTCTCTCTATATATATATATATATATATATATATATATATATATATATATATATATATATATATATATATAGAGAGAGAGAGAGAGAGAGAGAGAAATGCTATAATGCGGCATGCGGTAAGTGCGACACCTACCGCATGCCGTCTAATGCACCGCTGCATGCATGCGTTGCACGCAGCGTGTGCATCAGACGGCTGCGGTGCGATGCCGCACGTATCGCATGCCGCAGCATAGCATGCCTTATATATATATATATATATATATATATATATATATATATATATATATATATATATATATATATATATATATATATAGAGAGAGAGAGAGGGCTGTTACAGTGAGCTGTGCGATGCCGCCCGGGAAAGTGAGCTGCGGGTATTTTGACCCCCCAAGAAGTTATGGAATTTGTTAAAATTTGGTGAGGTTGTTGCCTAGGATAAGATGATCATCCTCACCGATTTTCATCAAATTCCAAAACTTCTAGGGGGGTCAAATGGTCGAAACAATTTTTGCTGTCCACAGTCACCATTAAAATCTGTAGAAATTGCTTCGACCATCTGACCCCCCTAGAATTTTTGAAATATGATAAAAA